>CM050415.1:25443213-25475713 GCA_027564155.1 Gymnocypris eckloni scoliostomus
TCAAGAATTAGTCATTAAACTGACATTAATTTTGTAGAAAGGATGAAAACATTATGATTTTCACCCATATGTGCAATAACTGAATATTACAGCAGTCATGCAGAGTTAGGATGAAGGGATTGGCTGAAGTCTGATCCTCCCTCTTTCAGAGTTTCTCTCTATATGAGTATCTCTCTCTCTCTCTCTTCATCTCTTCTCTAAACTCAATCTGTTCATCAGTCGAGATGCTGATAATATTCTACTGCGTTATTCTCTCTCTTCTGTCATGTAAGTTACACATTTCACTCTAAACTTGTTCTTCTCTCAGGGATGTCAATGTTAATGAAATTTATTTGATTCATTATAATTCTACAGCTGTCAGATGTGTGAAAGTGGTCACACAGAAACCTCCAATACTGACAGAAGAAAAAGGCAGATCTGTGTCTATGGACTGTAACATTGAAAAGGACGAGAATAATTATGTCGGCTGGTATAAACAGATTCCAAACACAACTCCTCAGTTTGTGTTGAGATACCATCACTCTCACAGCGCTCCTAATGCATATGGAGATGGTTTTTCCTCCAGCCGCTTCACATCTAAAGCTCTGTCAAATATTGACTATCAGCTGATCATCAGTAATGTGGATGTGGATGATTCTGCAGTGTATTACTGTAGCACATGGGACAGCTCTGTTAGTGAGAACGTATCACTGTGATTCACAGCATGACAAAAACCTCCTCACTGCTCACATTCACTTCTGCTTTAACACACGTCGCATGGTCTTGAATTCAATACGGACAGTTTTTACAGTTGTGCCATGAATCATGATTGCACATAATAGTAGATGCCATGATAGTATATATTTAAATTACACACAGCCTATAGCGATGAACCAGCCACCTGGAGGCATGCTGGAATGGATATATTTATTTAGTTTAATATGAATTTACTTAAGAAGACAAATTCATGTAATGTTTAAACAGTAAAATTAATATTTTGATGGTTACATGTGTAAATTTACTTTGGATGTTTGTTTTATATTCCATATTAAGGAAATATTTAGCATATCCGATAAAAGGTAAAGAAAAGATGTGCACCAGAGAAGTATTTCTTCTAAAAGACGAGCTGTGACTCTACTTCACTAAACACACTTTCATGTAACATGTAATTTAATCCATTGTTCCTGTGGCTCAGTGGTAGAGCATTGCGTTAGCAGCGCAAAAGGTTGTGGGTTCAACTCCCAGGAACACACATACTGACAAAACAATGTTTAGCCTGAATGCTCTGTAAGTCGCTTTGGATAAAAGCGTCTGCTAAATGCATAAATGTAATTTTGTAACACACTGTAAGGGGTTTATTCAATGGTTATAAGATCTCATTTACACCATTGATTATTACAAAATATTCTATAGAAAAGACCAAATATATTTTTAATTGCTGTATTACAGTTTTTCTCGATTGCTAACACACAATTCATGAAACAATTCACAATTTTCTCACAACTATAAACAAAACTACACACCAACTTATGCAAACTTCAAACTTCCAGGTCAAAATCAAATAGTTTAGTCAAAAACATGTGCTCTTTTGTCAATCTTTGGCCTCAGACGATACACAAACCTGTCAATTACTCAGACTATTTTCCTGACTAGAAAACACTGGTGAGATCAATTCTAAACACAGATACTAAAACCTCATTTTGGGAATTAGAAATACTTTTGTCAGTGACTGTTACAGTATACAGCATAAATAGAGGGGTGCCGATACAGTACAATTCAGCAATAAACTTTAATAAAAGTTTACTGTCATTACTACTGTAAAGAGATCGTACAGTAGATGAAAAGCACTACAGGGAAAAGTTCAAAGACCAAACAACTGAATATACTGGAATATACTGTCAGTTACTTTATAGAAATAAATATATAAATAATGAATAAATAGTTAAATAAATAAATTCATTCATTCAGCATCCTATGCCACATTGAATTACAATATTGGTAGTTTCCTTATTTATTATCTCAGTTTCTTAGCCTTCTGAGAAAAGACTTCTCTGCCTCGCCTAGACCGTCGTCTCTCAGTTCTGCACAAATAGAGTACATCAATAAAGTAAATCAATTCAACAGTTATGAGTTTGAGGGTGTACAACATGTTACAATATTTACTGTACATATAATAATGAAAGTTGTCTCATCTGAAGTACTGCTGCTGTGTACTGTAATTATATTGTATGTGTAAGTAGTATTGAAACCATGAGATGAACCTGTAGACCAACTTCCCTCGTGGTCAGCGCATGCACAAGAACATGGTCAACTATAACGCTTTATATTTCATCAGAAACAAATTACCTTTGACCTCATCTCCTTCATTTTTCTTTTCTCCTCCTATTCCTCTTTGTCTCCCGCTACCAGGATTAATTTTCCAAAACACATAATCACTTGTGCTACCGTTCATATCATCCTGAGACTCTGACTGCTGTGTCATCAGTTTTGCTACTGAATGTTCACACATGGATACATGTTCTGTCTGAGTTCACTTGTTGATGCTTGAGTTATATATATTGTGTGTTTGTGTTTTCTGAATGGTTAAACCTAAGCAAAATTATGGCGTTTTTATGTAGAGTGTTACAGAAAACACTGAGCAAATTAGAACGAGTGTGCAAACAGGTGAAATGCGTTAAAGGTTTTGAGAAAAGTATCTTTGTTTCGAGAACTGTATGAGTGGCTTGGAAAATAGGGCCAAAATAATAAGTTATATTGTGTTTGCAATCGAGAAAAACTGTAACCCATTCTGGTCTGTGCTGAAGCGAGTGTGTGTGTCAGATGTGTTGAGTGTGTGTCAGATGTGTTGAGTGTGTGTCAGATGTGTTGAGTGTGAGTCAGATGTGTTGAGTCTGAGTCAGATGTGTTGAGTGTGTGTCAGATGTGTTGAGTGTGTGTGTCAGATGTGTTGAGTGTGAGTCAGATGTGTTGAGTGTGAGTCAGATGTGTTGAGTGTGTGTCAGATGTGTTGAGTGTGTGTGTCAGATGTGTTGAGTGTGTGTCAGATGTGTTGAGTGTGTGTCAGATGTGTTGAGTGTGTGACAGATGTGTTGAGTGTGTGTTGTGTTTGGTGGGCGGTCTTTCTCTTTACCGTCTTAAAGTCTCTCTCTCTGATCTGATCTCAGCATTATTCTACAGCACTGCTCATCTTCACACATCAACACCAAATCACAAGATGATCACAATATCCTGCGCTTTCTTCACTCTTCTGACCTGTAAGTGTTCATCAGATCTGAGGATTTAAAGTGATTTGACACTCAATCTCATGTAAAGGTTGTGTTTATTCTGCAGGTGTCAGTGGAGTGACTGTAGTGACTCAGAGTCCATTAATCACAGTCAGTAAAGGAGAAACAGCTGAACTGGACTGTAATCTGGGGACAGTAACTGATTCTTCTGCTAAATGGTACAAACAGACTCCAGGAGGAGTTCCTCAGTTTGTGTTAGTGTTTTATCATGGCTGGAGCTCAGTTAGCTATGGATCTGGTTTCTCTGCTCCTAAATTCACATCAACACATTCATCTCAATCAGATTATCGTCTGATCATCAGTAATGTGGATGTGGATGATTCTGCAGTGTATTACTGTCACACATGGGACAGCTCTGTTAAAGAGCACGTATCACAGTGATTCACAGCACGACAAAAACCTCCTCACTGCTCACATTCACTTCTGCTTCTAGACAACAGAAGAAAAGCAAGAAAACTACTTCATCTGAGACTTATGTTAAATTAAAAGCAAATCATATATCCTGTGAATATTTTGCAACTTCTTTAATAATCTCGCCTGTAATTTAATTCTTATGGTGCTTTATAATGCTTTTGTCCTGTTTGTAGCTGGACAGTCACTGATCACTTTATGATTTGATTAAATGTAAAAGAGCAGCTTGAACATTCTGCTAAATTTCTCCTTCTGTGCTCCTCAGGAGACAGAAAGTCCCGTGTGTTTGCTTTAGCGTCCTTCATCAGTAGATCCATGTGTTCATGTTCAGAGAGACTTTATGAGCTTCATTCACTGTGATTGACTACAGCAGGATTCTCCTGCAGATAACAACAGCCACATATGAGATTGTGTTTCAAAGCACTTTAACACACAGCAGTCAAACACAACTAACATGAAGACTGATTGTGTTTGAATCTGAATCATTTCTCCATCAATGAAACGTGTAAAGCACACAGTCAGCTGAGCTCGAGTGAGTGTTTCACTTCTGTTTGTGTCTCTTCACAGACTGAGAAGGTTTTTGTTCGGCTGAACATATGAAATGTGTCACTGTGGTATTCTGACAAGGAACAAAACTCATTGTGAACGGTAAGTCATCTTTCCACTGTTATTACATGTATTTCTTACTGTATTACATGTAGTCCACTAGTTGTAGATGCATAAACTAATTATTTTGTGTTTACATTGTAGTTTATTTACAGTTAAACGTGTGAATTCAGTCACAGACAGTTTTATCCAGAACCTCCCGTGAAAAATATACTGAAAAACTTTCACTACGGCTTTAACTTTCATCTCTTTTGTGTTATATTCAGATATTAGTAGTATAGCATTGAACAGACTGTTCTCATGTTCTGATTTAAAGAACAACCGCTTTGTGCTTTTACATTTTTTGTATTAATTATTAATGTACAGTATGGGTGAAACAGCATGTGAGAGGTCGATCTGTGTTACGGCATGCTGTACTACACCTAAAACTATGTTTTGTTAATTATATTATAATTGTTATGCATGCAGCTTTATGAATTAATTGATAAACTACAAGGAATATTGTTTAGTTCAAAATAATTGGTCAAACTGTATGATCATTGAAAATGAGTTAGTGAAGACACGAAGATGATTAAATATGATATAAAAAGCACCTAAAATATACACCGTGCAATATTTACTCATTTACAATTGACATATTTACAATTGAATATATTTCATATATATTTTATCCTAAAATAATTTTAAATACATATTCAGACTGTAATATAGTTGTCTGGTGGAGATGAAGGTCTCTCTGCAGATGTTGATGATGATGATTTGTGTTTAGATGCTGCTGCTGCTGCTCCTGAGCTGAACATCCTCCGTCCATCCAGAGAAGAGCTGAGCTCCAGTAAAGTCTCTCTGGTGTGTCTGATCAGTCACATGTCTGGGGCTTTTGCTGATGTGCGTTGGCTTGTGAACGGGAACTCAGTTACTGAAGGCGTCTTCACTGGATCTGCTGAACAGCAGCCTGATAAGAAGTTCAAGATGAGCAGTTATTTAAGCATCGAGAGCTCAGAGTGGGACAAAGACACACAGCTGACATGTGAAGCGACTGCTGCCTCAAAAACCTCCAGAAAGAGCATCAAGAAATCTGACTGCAGCGACTGAACTGCTGGATCTGCTCTTGATTTATGTGAGAGTTATTCAGTCTGTTTGCATAGAGTAGAAGAAAACATGGATAGAAACTATTAAAAATAAAGAAAGTATTAGTTGCTTCATTTTCTGAATGAATGTCATTTTATGTTTGAATGTACATTATTGTGCTTTATAAACTCAAATAAACTGCATATTAATCAAACTTTTCTGATTAATTTTTGTCCTCATGCATAAGTTTTAGATGATTATTTTAGCATTAGTTTATCACGTCCATTTTGAAGTACTATTAAAAACAAACTATGTTTGCAATTACAATACTGAACCATTTTAATTATATGATTTAATGTATTAAAAAGTAGAAATCAATTAAATATTAATATAACAATAATCGATAAAAACAGTCTATTGAACACTAGAAACTTGAAAGTCAGTCATTTGTTGATTCCACAGGACAAATGTTATTTTGAAATGATCAAATAATAATGTTATAAATTGAAGTATTTTTAATGTATCTTCTGAATAGATCTAAAAACAGATCACTGAAGTTTGTCTTCTATCAGACGCAGTGATCTGTGAAGATTTTCTTCAGTCCTGACTCACAGGAAACACCTGCTGTTAGAATCAGCTCTATGTAAATGTGTTTGATTATATTCATATAGCATACAGTATCTAATGTGAGAGTCTGCAGGCTGAAAGCAGAAGTGAATGTGAACAGTGAGGAGGTTTTTGTCATGCTGTGAATCACTGTGATACGTTCTCTTTAGCAGAGCTGTCCCATGTCTGACAGTAATACACTGCAGAATCATCCACATCCACATTACTGATGATCAGACGATAATCTGATTTAGTTTTGTGATCTGAGTTGAATTTAGGAGAGGAGTAGCCGGATCCGTATGTAGGAGAACTGTTTGGATGGTAGAAAACTAAGACAAACTGTGGAACTCCTCCATGAATCTGTTATACCATCGAGCAGCGCTATTAGTGACGGTGTCCAGATTACTGTCCAGTGTGGCCGTCTGTCCTTTACTCAGTGTGAGAACTGGAGGATTCTGGGTCACCACAATCGCACCACTGACACCTGAAAAAGACAGAAACTATTGAAATGAGCGGAAACACATGCTTTAGACTAATCTCTTAAAGATCTGAGGTTCATACACGTGCAAGCAGTGATGAGAAGACAGAGTTTGATCAGCATGTTTCTCTGTGTGAGTAGATCTGCTCTCAGTGTTTTATGAAGCGCTGTACAGAGAGAAGAAACAGAGATTATTAAAGAGAGGTTTGTGGGAGGAGCCTCTGACAGCCAATCACTGTCTGTCTCATATTCTGGAAAACATGCTAATTCCCTCAATATGGTCGCTTACAGAGCTGACAAAACCAAAGTGCAATAGAGGGTAAAAATAATGTTACTACAACCATTAACTCCATATTTGATCATTTTGATCAGCGCCTCTTTTTTTAAACTTGATAGATATATTACTTATTATATGAAAACAAGCAGTCAGGATATTCTTGAAAAACTCCTCTCATATATATAATGTATTTTCATGTAGATTAATTAATTAATGTTTAATGTGTTTTAAAAACCTAATCACAGTAAATTGTAACGAATAAAAAATCCACTTTAGCAAGATGAATCCATTCTGGTCTGTGCTGAAGTGAGTGTGTGTGTCAGATGTGTTGAGTGTGTGTTGTGTTTGATGTCCCTAAGATGTTTTCTAACCACATCAAAAGAAAGAATGTAAATATTATACCCAGAAGAGGCATGCCACACCTATTAGTGATTTTGTGCCAAAAAAAAATAATTCTGCCTCAATTTGATAATCTGGGACAGGTCACTTTGTAATCTGGGACATATGATTTAGGACTAAACTATATGGCACTTAATACATGCCAAACACAATATAACCGATAGCTCCCTTCATTCTACTTTCATAGCTTCTTCGTATTTCTCTCATTCCCCCTCTCTCCTCTCTCTCTCTCTCTCTCTCTCTCTCTCTCTCTCTCTCTCTCTCTCTCTCTCTCTCTCTCTCTCTCTCTCTCTCTCTCTCTCTCTCTTTCTGTTGCCATTTCTTTTCCTGACGCTTTTGTGCCATAGTATTCTGTAATACAGTTCATTGAGTTAATTAAAGGCCATGAATATTTTCATATGCTAGCTGACTGTGTGTGTTTGTGTGTGTATGTGTGCATTTGTGTAGAACATTGTCAACTGGCCTGGGCACAGATTCCCCTCCTGCTCAGTGATTTGAACCGTTGTATATCCTAAACTAACTGGGAATTTGGGAAATGAAATGGTTTCCTTCATCCTGAGACCTTTGCTTGCTATTTGAATATGTTTTCCAGATTCCATCTCTGTAGCATCTCTCTAACTAACTGGTTTAGCTAGCTGCTAGCTACTGTGAACTTATACTAATGTAATAACCTCCAGCATTAACAGCCATTTCTCATTAGGGCATATATTGGCCCTTGTCATTAGACTTATAAAGTCCATAAATTCATATTTTCCCCATTTGAAGACTGTCCCAGATTACCCAAAGCATGCTGTCCCACATTCTCAATCATGTTTGATAATGTGGGACAACAAAAACATGTTTGGAAGAAAAAAACTAAAACACATTATCAACACTTTAATACATGTATTGTTGCTTGAATAGACCACAAACATGATTTGACAACAATTAGGAACATTGTGTTATTTATGACAGATTTATGTCCTTGACATTAATATAGTCAGAATCCTACGTTGCTGACCTTGTCATGCATTTCTCAGGGGATCTTCTGGATTGACAAGAGCCCTGCCCCTTTCTGTGGAATCACCTCCATCAAGTGATTTCAGTCACATGACATCCATGATAAAGTTATAGTAAAAGTCCCGTTGACTAAACTTTGTTAGAACAGGAAAAAATGTGTCCCAGATTACCCGAATTCACCCTATCTGAACAATTTTAATAATATCATTTAATTTATTAAAACATAGAAACAAATTAAATATGAAAAATAATAACAATCAATAAAACAATCCACTGAACTCTAGAAACTAGTTCTGAAAGTCAAAGTCATTTGCTGATTTCACAGGACAGATGTTATTTTGAAATGATCATTAATCATGCTATTAATTAAAGAGATGTTTAATGAATCCTCTGAATAGATCTAAAACACAGTGCTGAAGTTTGTCTTGTATCAGATGCAGTGATCTGTGGAGATTTTCTTCAGGACAGGAAGTTCAGTCCTGACGCACAGTAAACACCTGCTCTCATAATCAGCTCTATGTAAATGATCAGTTTCTCTGAGCTCTTTTTATCGATTCACTTGATGTTCGTCCAACCAGACAAGAGCATAACAACAAATGATCAGGAAACTATACATGAACAAGAATAAATAAATGAATAAAAAAGACGGGCAAACAACAAATCTTTACTAAAGATCCAGTCCTCTTATAAAATACACAGTTTGTTTGAAGACTAAAAAAATGACATAAAAAATGTGAGCTTAGTATTTGAATAAATGCGTTTATGTAAATAAACTGTCTGTCAATCATCCAGTGATGACTGTTGATGATGTATAACATGATGATGAAAGATGATGATGTGTCTGAGAAGCACCTCCCTCTTCTTTCTCTTCAGTCTCTTAAAGCTCGTCTCTGATCGCTCTCCTCTGTTCACATCACATTACACACTCACAACATGCTGACCATCTTCATCCTCCTCATCATCACTCTGTCATGTAAGACGTCTCTAGACGGCAGTTACAGATGTTCATGAATATGTCAGATGTGAGTGTTGTGTATCATTGATGTTGTGTGTTTATTCTGCAGGTGTCAGTGGAGTGACTGTAGTGACTCAGAGTCCTCCATTAATCACAGTCAGTAAAGGAGAAACGCTCTCGTTGGTCTGTAACACAGGCAGCTCTACTGATGGTGCACGCTGGTATAAACAGGTCACAGGAGAAGCCCCTCAGTTCGTTTTAAACTCTTATCACGGCTGGAGCTCTCCTAAATATGGATCTGGATTCTCCTCGTCTAAATTTACAGTGTCTTATCCAACCAAGTCAGACTGTCATCTGTCAGTCAGTAATGTGGATGTGGATGATTCTGCAGTGTATTACTGCCAGACATGGGATGACTCTGCTAAAGAGCACGTATCACAGTGATTCACAGCATGACAAAAACCTCCTCACTGTTCACATTCACTTCTGCTTCTGACAACAGATGATGAATATGAAACATCTTCAGCTTCTAATGCTCTTACACTCACAAAAATATGGACAAACATTAATATATTTTTTGACAAATTAAATGTATTCACATAAAGGGCAACAGTCTGTAAAGATAACAATAATTTACATATTTATGTACATAAAGGGATAGTTCAGCCAAAAATCTGTCATTAATTACTCACCCTCATGTCATTCCAAATGTGTAAGACCTTCGTTCATCACAAATTAAGATATTTTTGATGAAATCCGAGAGCTTTCTAATCCTCCATAGACAGCAAGGGAACTGAAATCAGAAATGTAGTACATCTTTAAAATAGTTCATGTGACATCAGTGGTGCAACCATCATTTCATGAAGCTACGAGAATAGATTTAATGCACAAAGAAAACAAATAAAACTAAAATAATGACTTTATTTAATGATTTCTTCTCTTCCGGGTCAGTCTCCACCACCATTCACGAGAGTACATGAGTCTGCTACATTGGAACAACTAATATTGTACTTAATGCACTTTAATTGTGCAGAAGTCTAACTAAAGTTGAACGGTGTTATAGTGGAACTATTGCTCATTATTTATTAATATTGACATTAAAACACATTTTAGGCACAATATTAAGAAATATGCATTGTGCACAAGTAGTACTCCAAATAAAGTTTAGAGTTGATGTCAGTAAATATGGTAATAGATTTGAACTACACTTAATATGAAATAAAAATATTTTAAATATATTACTTATTTACTAGGGTCTGATTGGCTGACAGATGTTGTTAAGTGTTGTTAACTCATGCCTCCACACCAGATAATTAAGATCCAGCCCCGGATGCCAGATCCTGTCAGAAAATATCTGTTCCCTTCCGAAGGGAACTTCTACGCTACGTCCTCTAGGGGACGCTATGGGAACGCCTCCAGCGTGACCGGTTACCTGAAGCATGATTAAAAACACCCAATGCACTTGACATTGGCAGGTGGATGCCTATGACGCAAGCTAACGAGCATCTGCGAGCATAAAAGGGCACCTGTGGAACACATCATCCTCTTTTTCCTTTAGGGGACCTTGTTTCTGAAGTGTGAGTAGATATGTCTGTTGAGAAGCGCTTTAGAGGTGTGTCGATCCGTGTCAGCGTTGTCTGACACTAGATGACACACACGATCTATGCGTTATGTGTTTGGGCGAAGAGCACGTGCGCTCTGTTCTCGAGGGAATGGAGTGCGTTCATTGTGAGCCTTTTTTCTGTGGGAAAAGCTCCGCCTCGGTTGTCCCTTTTCTCGAGAGAATTGGGCGATCATCTGCCCCCCGCGGCTCAGGTCCAGCCGCTGCTGAGGCAGTGAAGAGACTGATTCATGCGATCGGGCGGCTGACGAGAGTGAACTGCGGGGAAGATGTATTGTCTGTTACATCTTCTGATCCAGCAGGAAGTGCTTTTCTGGCTCATGGTGTGCTGATGAAGGCAGAGAGGATATTTCTTCGATCTCTCTCTGGCATAACCTCCCAGCTCCCGTGAGCCTCCCATTCCTTCTCCAGATATTCATAGTAAGATCGTAAACCATATTCAGCCCGCATCCATCGGTATAAGCATGTTAATTATGCTGACATCGAAGGGAGGCGCGAGCGCGGATATGCGTCGATGCCCCTAGGCGCTGAAAAAAAAAAAACTTAGGAGTTCCTCTACCTGGATTGAGTGCTGAGGCTTCCTCTCAAGAGAATCATCTCTACTAAAGCCTCTGCTCTCCAGAGCTCCTTAGGCAGCACCATTAGTGTAGTCTCTATTATGAGCCTCGCTAGCTGTCCTTAGCGCCTGAGTGTAGTCAGGTCCCTCTCGCTTAGAGAGTCGGGGCGCTAGAGACCTCCACTCAGAACCCCCAACTAGGGTTGAGTGTTAGGCTTCCTCTCGTTAGAGAGTCATCCTGCTGAGGCCTCCACTCTTCAGAGCTCCGCCTCTGGCAGTAATAGGAGAATGTGGGCTCTGTTTGAGCATCACTAACTGCCTCTGCTGAGTGTAGCCAGGTCTCCTCTCGCTTTAGAGAGTCGTTATGCTGAGACCTCCACTTAAGAGCCCTCAACCAGGGTTGAGTGTTGTTAGGCTTCCTCTCAGTAGAGAGCCATTCTGCTGAAGCCTCCACTCTTCAGAGCTCCGCCTCTGGCAGTAAAGGAGGTAGGCTCTGAGGAGCCTCACTAACTGCTTCTGGCGTTGAGTGTAGCCAGGCTGAGGCCTCCACTCTTAAGAGCTCCCCTACTCGGATTGAGTGTTGCTAGGCTTCCCTCGTTTAAGAGAGCCATTCTGCTGAAGCCTCCACTCTTCAGAGCTCCGTCTCTGGCAGTAAAGGAGGTAGGCTCTGAGGAGCCTCACTAACTGCTTCTGGCGTTGAGTGTAGCCAGGCTGAGACCTCCACTCTTGAGTTCCCCTACCTGGATCGAGTGTTAGGCTTCCTCTCATTTAAGAGAGTCATTCTACTGAAGCCTCTGCTCTCCAGAGCTCCGCTTAGGCAGCACCTTTAGTACGTAGTCTCTATTGTGAGCCTCGCTAGCTGTCTTTAGCGCTGAGTTTAGTCAGGTCTCCTCTCGCTTTAGAGAGTCGTTATGCTGAGACCTCCACTCTTAAGAGCCCCCAACTAGGGTTGAGTGTTGCTAGGCTTCCTCTCGTTAGAGAGTCGTCCTGCTGAGGCCTCCACTCTTCAGAGCTCCGTGCCTGGCAGTAATAGGAGAATGTAGACTCCTTTTGAGCATTACTAACTGCCTGTGGCGTTGAGTGTAGCCAGGTCTCCTCTCAATTAGAGAGTCGTTATGCTGAGACCTCCACTCTTGAGTTCCCCTACCTGGATCGAGTGTTAGGCTTCCTCTCATTTAAGAGAGTCATTCTACTGAAGCCTCTGCTCTCCAGAGCTCCGCTTAGGCAGCACCTTAGTACGTAGTCTCTATTGTGAGTCTCACTAGCTGTCTTTAGCGCCTGAGTGTAGTCAGGTCTCTCTCGCTAGAGAGTCGGTGTGCTGAGACCTCCACTCTTAAGAGCCCCCAACTAAGGTTGAGTGTTGCTAGGCTTCCTCTCGCTTAGAGAGTCATTCTGCTGAAGCCTCCACTCTAGAGCTCCGCTTAGGCAGTACAGGCTTTTTCTTGAGCCTCACTAACTGCCTCTTGCGTGCTGAGTGTAGCCAGGTCTCCTCACTTAGAGAGTCGTTATGCTGAGACCTCCACTCTGAGAGTTCCCTACCTGGATCGAGTGTTAGGCTTCCTCTCATTTAAGAGTCATTCTACTGAAGCCTCTGCTCTCCAGAGCTCCGCTTAGGCAGCACCTTTAGTACGTAGTCTCTATTGTGAGCCTCGTTAGCTGTCTTTAGCGTTGAGTGTAGTCAGGTCTCCTCTCGCTTTAGAGAGTCGTCCTGCTGAGGCCTCCACTCTTCAGAGCTTCGTCTGGCAGTAATAGGAGAATGTAGACCTTTTGAGCATCACTAACTGCCTGTGGCGTTGAGTGTAGCCAGGTCTCCTCCTCAATTAGAGAGTCGTTATGCTGAGACCTCCACCTTGAGTTCCCCTACCTGGATCGAGTGTTAGGCTTCCTCGCTCAAGAGAGTCATTTACTGAAGCCTCTGCTCTCCAGAGCTCCGCTTAGGCAGCACCTTTAGTACGTAGTCTGTATTGTGAGCCTCGCTAGCTGTCTTTAGCGCTGAGTGTAGTCAGGTCTCCTCTCGCTTAGAGAGTCGTTATGCTGAGACCTCCACTCTTAAGAGTCCCTCAACTAGGGTTGAGTGTTGCTAGGCTTCCTCGTCAGAGAGTCATTCTGCTGAAGCCTCCACTCCATAGAGCTCCGCTTAGGCAGCACTATGCACAGGCTTTTTCTTGAGCCTCACTAACTGCCTCTGGCGCTGAGTGTAGCCAGGTCTCCTCCTCAATTAGAGAGTCGTTATGCTGAGACCTTAGGATCGAGTGTTAGGGCTTCCTCTCATTTAAGAGAGTCACCAAGCCTCTGCTCTCCAGAGCTCCGCTTAGGCAGTACTACGTGCATGCTCTGTCCTGAGCCTCACTAGCTGTTCATAGCGTCGAGTGTAGAAGTCTCCTCTCAATCCGAGAGTCGCTTGAGACTTCCACCGAGAACCATACTCGTGAGCTAGTCTATGATGGCGAGCCGAGCTGGCCTAAAGAGGGTTTTTGACCCTAGTTCTGCTGGCCAGGATGGTGTCTCAAGTCTGTGACTTAGGAATCCAGCTTTGGACACTCTTTCCTCAGCATGCGTTCCCCATAGCGCCCCTAGAGGACGTGGCGAGAAGTTCCCTTCGAAGGGAACGCCTCAGGTTACATATGTAACCATAGTTCCCTGAGAATGGGAACGACGCCACGCCTCTGGGCCATGCTCGGGCATTCCTGTCGGTCCCCCTTGAAAAAAGAGGATGATGTGTTCCACAGGTGCCCTTTATGCTCGCAGATGCTCGTTAGCTTGCGCCATAGGCGTCCACCTGCCAATGTCAAGTGCATTGGGTGTTTTTAATCATGCTTCAGGTAACCGGTCACGCTGGAGGCGCTCCCATAGCGTCCCCTAGAGGACGTAGCGTCTCGTTCCCATTCTCAGGGAACTATGGTTACATATGTAACCTGAGACGTTTTGTCTGGTAACAGCTAATACCCCAAACCTGTTAACAGAAAGTCTTGTTTGCAGTGTTGCCAATTTATTTTTTTTGTAGCTAGATTTAGCGACTTCCCCACCCCTTTAGAGACTTTTTTCTAAAGTTTAGGGAAAAATATAGCAACTTCTTGCTGCTGAATCAGCATTGAAGGATATTCTGTAGTCGCTTCAGTAAAAGTGTTTTTCCAGCTCCTGTCGCACCGAGCAATAAACACATCGCAGCGACCGCTTAACCTGAATTACTTTATCAAAACGAGAGCACAGATTTATGTTTTAAATCGACTGACTCCTAAATCATCATTACATGGATATATTTCTTGTGTCGCCACGGTAACGACGCTGTTTACACAATAAAAGTAATTTATGAAAATTATGAATATGCATCATGAATGATTATTTTTTAATGATTGGCGCCCTTTAGTGTCTGAAGAAGATTACTCTGCTTCAAAATAAATTAGTTTGCAGAAACGCAGTAAATTCTGCATACTGTATATTATTGTTAAAACAGTATGTAAATTAGTAGCAATATACAGTAGCTCCTGTATACTGCCTTCCACTTTTTTAAACTGTGTATGACATTTTTTTTTATAGGATAAGCGTTTTAAACTTGTATGCTACACTGTATTCATCTCAACCATCATATTGCATGTGTAATTCAGTTATTGTTGTTATTATCTTAGAAATTAAAATATCACTTGGTTCAATCATCACATGCATGCTCTAACAGCTATTTGACTTTAACATTCAAACAAAGGTAAGATAAAGTAAAATTGCTAATGCAGTAGCAAACCAGGAAGACAAAACTGCAGTTAAGAGCATTGCATTGTGGTAAAGTGTTCTACGCAGAACCTAATGTAGCAGGTTATCCAAGAACATGTGCACATTATACATACTTCACACAATCTGAGCATCGCTTACATGTGCAGCTTCATCCTGTCCTTCAGAATCAGATTAAAGATATTTCTCGATAATAACATTTATAGTTTTATGCAAATAGTGAGGTCTCTCTGTTCTCGTTATTTATGGTCTTACAGGCCTGCAGGTGCTCTGGAGTTTAACGGTGTTCAAAAGGGGGTTTTCACAGAAATGCGAAGGAAGACCCTTACTCAAAAAGATAATATTTCCTAATATATGAATGATCCATATATTAAATAACATAACGATTTATTAGAAATTATACAGAACAATATATTGTGTAAATATATTTATAAAATATATTGAATAATACATAAGGAATTGAAAATTGCTTTTCATTTGACACAATTTTCCAAGCCATTCATACAGTTCTTGAAACAAAGACACGTTTATTAAAAACGTTTAACACATTTCACCTGTTTGCACACACGCTCCAATTTGCTCAGTGTTTTCTGCAACACTCTACACAAAAACGCCATAATTTTACACCATGTTCTCATTCAGAAAACACAAACACACAATATAAATAACTCAAGCATCAACAAGTGAACTCAGACAGAACATTTATCCATGTGTAAACATTCAGTAGCAAAACTGATGACACAGCAGTCAGAGTCTCAGGATGATATGAACGGTAGCACAAGTGATTGTGTGTTTTGGAAAATGAATCCTGGTAGCGGGAGACAAAGAGGAATAGGAGGAAAAAAAAGAAAAATGAAGGGGACGAGGTCAAAGGTCATTTGTTGCTGATGAAATATAAATTATTATAGTTGACCATGTTCTTGTGGTTGGAATGATCTTAAGGAAAGCTGTCTGCAGGCACATCTACAGGGTTTTACACTTTACACATTACATTTGTAGTACATAGTAGCAGTATTTCAAACTTTCACTGTTCTTTACTGTAAATACTGTACCACACACCCTCAAACTCATAACTGTTGAATTGATTTGTAGCAAAGTACTTCTTACATGTCTTTGTGCAGAACTGAGAGTCGACTGTCTAGGAGAGGAAACATCTTTCATCAGAAGACTAAGAGACGGCTATAGTATAAAAAATAAGGATATTACAAAGACTGTAACGCAACTTGGCAGAAGATGCAGAATGTATTTATTTATTGCTGTACAGTAACTGACAGAATATTCCAGTGTGTGTGTAGTTTGGTGTAGTTTTGTTTATAGTTGTGAGAAAATTGTGAATTGTTTCATGAATTGTGTGTTAGCAATCGAGAAAAAAACTGTAATTTACTTAAGAGGACAAATTCATGTAATATTTAAACAATAACATTTATATTTTGATGGATACATGTGTAAATTTACTTTGGGTGTTTGTTTTATATTCCAAATTAAGGAAATATTTAGCATATCCGATAAAAGGAAAATAAAAGATGTTCACCAGAGAAGTATTTCTTCTATAGGATGAGCTGTGACTGTACTTCACTAAACACACTTTCATGTAACATGTAATTTAATCCATTGTTCCTGTGGCTCAGTGGTAGAGCATTGTGTTAGCAGCGCAAAAGGTTGTGGTTTCAACTCCCAGGGAACACACATACTGATAAAACAATGTTTAGCCTGAATGCTCTGTAAGTCGCTTTGGATAAAAGCGTCTGCTAAATGCATAAATGTAATTTTGTAACACACTGTAAGGGTTTTATTCACTGGTTATAAGATCCCATTTACACCATTGATTATTACTAAATATTTCATATAAAATACTAAATATATTTGTAATTGTTTTTCTCGATTGCTAACACACAATTCATGAAACAATTCACAATTTCTCACAACTCTAAACAAAACTACACACCAACTTCAAACTTCAAACTTCCAGGTCAAAATCAAATAGTTTAGTCAAAAACATGTTCTCTTTTGTCAATCTTTGGCCTCAGACGATACACAAACCTGTCAAGTACTCAGACTATTTTCTTGACCAGAAAACATCAAATCAAATAAAATCACTTTTATTGTCACATCACTACAGCACATGTGCCTTGGTGAGTGAAATTCTTGAGAGCGTGCTCCAGACAGTGCAGAAACAATTTACATATAGACAGTACATACTTACACAGAAGACAATGTGCAGAATGCACATACATATAGTCAGTACACACAGTGCACTATTAGACATACTTGCAGTTATCAGTACACCTTATACACAAAATGTACACATTTTACATTATGTACACCTACATACACAATGGTATGCAAAAAAAAAAAAAAAAGTTGCAGCAGATTTACAAAGGCCGGATACGCAATGTCATGGATGTGCGTTGCGTGGTATCCAGTGGTAGCAGATAGATTGTTGTGTTTGTGCAGTGTGTGTGTGTGTAGTCCAGTTGAACTATGTTAAAGTGCAGTGCATGGCATATCGTAAAGTGGGAGTGTGCTGTAGGGTGTATTCGTTTTTTCTGTTCATTAGCCTGATAGCCTGAGGGAAAAAGCTGTCCCTCAGTCGACTAGTGCGGGATCAGATGCTGCGGAGACGTCTTCCTGAGGGCAGCAGAGAGAGCAGACTGTGGGACGGGTGGCTGGATTCTTTGATAATCCAGGGTACTCACCTCATCTCTGTAGGCTGTCTCATCATTGTCAGTGATCAGGCCTATCACCGTTGTGTCATCAGCAAATTTGACGATGACATTGGAGCTGTGTGTGGCTGTACAGTCATGTGTGTACAGGGAGTACAGGAGTGGGCTGAGGACGCAGCCCTGCGGTGCACCAGTGTTGAGGATCAGGGGAGATGAGGTGTTGTTGCCCATTCTGACCACCTGACTTCTGCCTGTCAGGAAGTCCAGGATCCAGCTGCACAGAGATCTGTTTTGTCCCAGAGTCTGGAGCTTCGCAACCAGTGTGGCAGGCACTATGGTGTTAAATGCTGAAATATAATCCATGAACAGCATCCTCACATAGGTGTTTTTATTTTCCAGGTGGGAGAGAGCAGTGTGCAGGGCGAAGGCAATAGCATCGTCTGTGGAAGGGTTACTGCGATATGCAAATTGTAGTGGGTCCATTGAAGCAGGCAGCACAGAGCAGATGTAGTCTCTGACGAGCTTCTCAAAACACTTGCTGAAGATGGGGGTCAGAGCAATGGGCCTCCAGTCATTCAAGCATGTGATTTTATTTTTCTTTGGTATGGGCACAATGGTTGATTTTTTGAAGCATGAGGGAACCACAGACAGTGAGAGGGAAAGATTGAAGATGTCTGTAAAAAACCCAGCTAGTTGGAAAGCGCATGCTTTGACGGCCCACGGCTTTTCGGATGTTCACCCATTTGAAGGATCGGGTTACATCCGCGACAGAAAGCGAGAGTGGACTGACCTCTTCTTCAGCAGCCGCGGCAGCGCTCTCTGTGTGTGCGGTGTTATCAGCCTCGAAACGAGCATAAAAAGTGTTGAGCTCGTCCGGTAGAGAGGCGGCGATGTTCACAGTAGCTGGTTTATTCCCTTTAAAGTCTGTGATGTTGTTAATGCCCTGCCACATGCTTCTTGGGTTATTGTTGTTGAAATGTTCTTCAACTTTGTTTTTGTATTGTTGTTTGGCGGCTTTGATGGATCTCCTGAGATCGTAACTGGCTTGTTTCCGATCGTCAGTGAAGGCTGATCAAACATCGCTGTTAATCCATGGTTTTTGGTTGGGGTATATACAGATTATTTTAGTCAGAACTACATCTTCTATACACTTCCTGATAAAACAAGTTACAGAATCTGAATACGCCTCTATGTCGTCATCAGACACTGCCCAGAACATGTCCCAGTCCACGTGATCAAAACGGTACTGTAGTAAAGCAAAAAGGTCAGATTGGTCCGACCAGCGTTGGATTGTCCTGAGGGCGGGTGCTTCACGTTTCAGTTTCTGCCTATAAGCAGGCAGGAGCAGAACGGAAGAGTGATCCGATTTGCCGAAAGGTGGGCGGGGGAGGGACTTGTATGCGTCCCGGAAGGGGAGTAACAATGGTCCAGTACACGATCTCCACGCGTGTTTATGGTGATGTGTTGAAAGTATTTTGGAGCTATTGTTCTGAAGTTGGCTTTATTAAAGTCCCCCGTGATAATAAAAGCTGCATCTGGGTGCGCGGTTTCCTGCTCACTTATATTCCTGTACAGTTCCCTGAGTGCCTGGTCTGTGTTGGCTCGAGGGGGAATGTAAACAGCCGTGATTATGATGGCTGTAAATTCCCTCGGTAGCCAGAATGGTCGACACAGAAGCGTATGAAATTCCACATCAGGGGACAGGAAGGATTTAATAGAGTGTATTTTCCTTTCATTACACCATGAGTTGTTGATATAGAAACAAACACCTCCACCTCTGCTTTTCCCTGTGAGCTCCTTTGTTCTATCCGAGCGGTGCACGGAGAAGCCCGTGAGCTCGATGGCTGAGTCTGGAACCATTGCAGACATCCAGGTTTCTGTGAGGCAAATAACGCAGCAGTCCCTTGTTTCTCGTTGGTATGAGATGCGCGACCGCAGTTCACAGAGTTTGTTGTCCAGTGACTGAACGGTAGCCAGCAAAATGGTTGGAAGAGGAGGTCGGAAAGCACTGCGTCTCAGTCTGACGAGGACGCCAGCTCTCTTCCCTCTTTTCCGCTATGCTTTTTCAGTCTTGCAGCCAAGACGAAGGGCTCTGATGCGGTGTTCAGAACAAAGCACCGCATTCAAGAACTCAAGTCCGGTTTGCATTGCGCGATGGAGGAACCAATGTTTAAAAGCGTGTGTCTATCATAGACAGTTATACAAACAACATCTAACACGTAAAACAACAAAAAAACGAATAAAACATACGAAAAACTGCAAAGTTTTCTCGGAGCTCGCAACACGGCTGCCATACTCGGCGCCATCTTGAACATTTTCAAGATGAGATCAATTCAAAACACAGTTACTAAAACCTCATTTTGGGAATTAGAAATCCTCTTGCTCGTCAATGACTGTTACAGTATACAGCATAACTAGAGAGGTGCAGATACAGTACAATTCAGCAATAACCCTTAATAAACTTTTACTGTAATTACACAACTGTAAAGAGATCTTACATTAGATGAAAAGCACTACAAGAGAAAAGTTCAAAGACCAAACAACTGAATATACTGGAATATACTGTCAGTTACTTTACAGAAATAAATACATAAATAATGAATAAATAATTAAATTTAATTCATTCATTCAGCATCCTCTGGCAAATTGCATTACAATATTGGTAGTTTCCTTATTTATTATCTCAGTTTCTTAGCCTTCTGAGAAAAGACTTCTCTGCCTCGCCTAGACCGTCGTCTCTCAGTTCTGCACAAATAGAGTACATCAATAAAGTAAATCAATTCAACAGTTATGAGTTTGAGGGTGTACAACATGTTACAATATTTACTGTACATATAATAATGAAAGCTGTCTCATCTGAAGTACTGCTGCTGTGTACTGTAATTATATTGTATGTGTAAGTAGTATTGAAACCATGAGATGAACCTGTAGACCAACTTCCCTCGTGGTCAGCGCATGCACAAGAACATGGTCAACTATTGTGCTTTGTATTTCATCAGAAACAAATTATCTTTGACCTCGTCCCCTTCATTTTTTTTTTTTTCCTCCTATTCCTCTTTGTTTCCCGCTATCAGGACTTATTTTCCAAAACACATAATCACTTGTGCTACCGTTCATATCATCCTGAGACTCTGACTGCTGTGTCATCAGTTTTGCTACTGAATGTTCACACATGGATAAATGTTCTGTCTGAGTTCACTTGTTGATGCTTGAGTTATATATATTGTGTGTTTGTGTTTTCTGAATGGTTAAACCTGAGAAAAATGATGGTGTTATTGTGTAGAGTGTTGCAGAAAACACTGAGCAAATTGGAGCGTGTGTGCAAACAGGTGAAATGCATTAAAGGTTTTGACAAACGTGTCTTTGTTTCGAGAACTGTATGAATGGCTTGGAATTAGGCCAAATTAGTCAGTTATAGTGTGTTAACAATCGAGAAAAACTGTAATTCATTCGGGTCTGTGCTGAAGTTAGTGAGTGTGTCAGATGTGTTGAGTGTGTGTGTCAGATGTGTTGAGTGTGTGTCAGATGTGTTGAGTGTGTGTCAGATGTGTTGAGTGTGTGTCAGATGTGTTGAGTGTGTGTCAGATGTGTTGAGTGTGTGTCAGATATGTTGAGTGTGTGTCAGATGTGTTGAGTGTGTGTCAGATGTGTTGAGTGTGTGTTGTGTTTGGTGGGCGGTCTTTCTCTTTACCGTCTTAAAGTCTCTCTCTCTGATCTGATCTCAGCATTATTCTACAGCACTGCTCATCTTCACACATCAACACCAAATCACAAGATGATCACAATATCCTGCGCTTTCTTCACTCTTCTGACCTGTAAGTGTTCATCAGATCTGAGGATTTAAAGTGATTTGACACTCAATCTCATGTAAAGGTTGTGTTTATTCTGCAGGTGTCAGTGGAGTGACTGTAGTGACTCAGAGTCCATTAATCACAGTCAGTAAAGGAGAAACAGCTGAACTGGACTGTAATCTGGGGACAGTAACTGATTCTTCTGCTAAATGGTACAAACAGACTCCAGGAGGAGTTCCTCAGTATGTGTTAAGATTTTATCATGGCTGGAGCTCAGTTCGTTATGGATCTGGTTTCTCTGCTCCTAAATTCACATCAACACATTCATCTCAATCAGATTATCGTCTGATCATCAGTAATGTGGATGTGGATGATTCTGCAGTGTATTACTGTAACACATGGGACGACTCTGCTAAAGAGCACGTATCACAGTGATTCACAGCATGACAAAAACCTCCTCACTGCTCACATTCACTTCTGCTTCTAGACAACAGATGAAAAACATTTTCAGCATATCATGCTCTTACATTCAAGCTAAAATATGGACGTGATAATTAAGGACTGATATAATTTTATATATTTTTTACATTAAATGTATTCACAAATTTCACATACAGGGCCACAACCTGTAGAGATCCCTGAATATTGACTTATAAGTAGAGTTTAGTTTACTGTACTTTACAACGTGCTGTATTATCATGAATATCTTTTCATTATAAATTATAGCACAGCACTGTTTAAAGCTTCACTCTGATTGGCTGACAGATGTTATTAAGTGTTGATTATGTGTTATATTACAATTTCAAATCACTTCACCAATTTATCAAGCCTTGTGTGAGACTTCTAGGACAACAGAGACATTGGCCAAGCAAATAAATATGAAAAAAGGGTAAACATTTAATTATTAACCCAAGAAAGTACAAGAGAGAATGGAAAACAGGATACTTTCACATTCAGAAAGAATAATACTTTTTTGTTGTTTAAATTTGACTTTGATTATCTTACTAGTTTACAGAGAGAAAGAAAGACCATAGAGTGACTGTCATCTAAACCTGGGGCCTCATTTATAAAATGTTGTGCAGAAACCATTTTAAAATTGATCTTACGATCATCTCTCAAACATTCGTACGGGTGATTGATCAAGTGAACGTACGTACAGAAAACGCACGTACGCGTCTCTTTCAGATGTGAAATCTATGAATTGCTAATTATCTTGAACTTGTGCACTTGAAAAGCAAGAAAACTACTTAATCTCAGATTTATGTTAAATTAAAAGCAAATCATATATCTGAATATTTTGCAACTTCTTTAATAATCTCGCCTGTAATTTAAACCTTATGGTGCTTTATGATGCTTTTGTCCTGTTTTTATCTGGACAGTCACTGATCACTTTATGCTTTGATTAAATGTAAAAGAGCAGCTTGGACATTCTGCTAAATTTCTCCTTCTCTGCTCCTCAGAAGACAGAGCGTCCCGTGGGTTTGCTTTAGCGTCCGTCATCAGTAGATCCATGTGTTCATGTTCAGAGAGACTTTATGAGCTTCATTCACTGTGATTGACTACAGCAGGATTCTCCTGCAGATAACAACAGCCACATATGAGATTGTGTTTCAAAGCACTTTAACACACAGCAGTCAAACACAACTAACATGAAGACTGATTGTGTTTGAATCTGAATCATTTCTCCATCAATGAAACGTGTAAAGCATACAGTCAGCTGAGCTCGAGTGAGTGTTTCACTTCTGTTTGTGTCTCTTCACAGACTGAGGAGGTTTTTGTTCGGCTGAACATATGAAATGTGTCACTGTGGTATTCGGACAAGGAACAAAACTCATTGTGAATGGTAAGTCATCTTTCCACTGTTATTATATTTATTTATTACTGTATTACATATAGTCCACTAGTTGTAGATATATAAACTAATTATTTTCTTAGTTTACCTTGTTGTTTATTTACAGTTAAACGTGTGAATTCAGTCACAGACAGTTTTATCCAGAACCTCTCGTGAAAAATATACTGAAAACTTTCACTACGGCTTTAACTTTCATCTCTTTTGTGTTATATTCAGATATTAGTAGTATAGCATTGAACAGACTGTTATCATGTTCTGATTTAAAGAACAACAGCTTTGTGCTTTAAAAAAATAATTTATTAATTATTAATGTACAGTATGGGTGAAACAGCATGTGAGAGGTCGATCTGTGTTACGGCATGCTGTACTACACCTAAAACTATGTTTTGTTAATTATATTAGAATTATTATGCATTCATCTTTATGAATTAATTGATAAACTACAAGGAATATTGTTTAGTTAAAAATCATTTGTCAAACTGTATGATCATTGAAAATGAGTTAGTGAAGACACGAAGATGATTAAATATGATATAAAAAGCACCTAAAATATACACCGTGCAATATTTACTCATTTACAATTGACATATTTACAATTTAATATATTTCATATATATTTTATCCTAAAATCCAACATGCTTTTTTCAGATGCACCTATTAAACTTACAATCAATTTTCTATATTTGAGCAAATAATTATGTAACTTAATTATTAAATCATGTAAGAGAAGATCAACTGTTTACATGTTGATGTGTGACGAGATGTATAAAGTTTGAAATACATATTCAGACTGTAATATAGTTGTCTGGTGGAGATGAAGGTCTCTCTGCAGATGTTGATGTGTGAAGAGATGTATAAAGTTTGAAATACATATTCAGGCTGTAATATAGTTGTCTGGTGGAGATGAAGGTCTCTCTGCAGATGTTGATGTGTGACGAGATGTATAAAGTTTGAAATACATATTCAGACTGTAATATAGTTGTCTGGTGGAGATGAAGGTCTCTCTGCAGATGTTGATGATGATGATTTGTGTTTAGATGCTGCTGCTGCTGCTCCTGAGCTGAACATCCTCCGTCCATCCAGAGAAGAGCTGAGCTCCAGTAAAGTCTCTCTGGTGTGTCTGATCAGTCACATGTCTGGGGCTTTTTGCTGATGTGCGTTGGCTTGTGAACGGGAACTCAGTTACTGAAGGCGTCTTCACTGGATCTGCTGAACAGCAGCCTGATAAGAAGTTCAAGATGAGCAGTTATTTAAGCATCGAGAGCTCAGAGTGGGACAAAGACACACAGCTGACATGTGAAGCGACTGCTGCCTCAAAACCTCCAGAAAGAGCATCAAGAAATCTGACTGCAGCGACTGAACTGCTGGATCTGCTCTTGATTTATGTGAGAGTTATTCAGTCTGTTTGCATAGAGTAGAAGAAAACATGGATAGAAACTATTAAAAATAAAGAAAGTATTAGTTGCTTCATTTTCTGAATGAATGTCATTTTATGTTTGAATGTACATTATTGTGCTTTATAAACTCAAATAAACTGCATATTAATCAAACGTTTCTGATTACTTTGTGTATGCACAAGTTTTAGATGATTATTTTATCATTAATTTATCACGTCCATTTTGAAGTACAATTAAAAACAATCTATGTTTGCAATTACAATACTGAACCATTTTAATTATATGATTTAATATATAAAAAATTGAAATCAATTACAAATTAATAAATTAATAATCAAATAAATAGTCTATTGAACACTAGAAACTTGAAAGTCAGTCATTTGTTGATTCAACAGGACAAATGTTATTTTGAAATGATCATATAATAATGCTATAAATTGAAGTGTTTTTAATGTATCTTCTGAATAGATCTAAAAACAGATCGCTGAAGTTTGTCTTCTATCAGACGCAGTGATCTGTGAAGATTTTCTTCAGTCCTGACACACAGGAAACACCTGCTGTTAGAATCAGCTCTATGTAAATGTGTTTGATTATATTCATATATCATACAGTATCTAATGTGAGAGTCTGCAGGCTGAAAGCAGAAGTGAATGTGAACAGTGAGGAGGTTTTTGTCATGCTGTGAATCACTGTGATACGTTCTCTTTAGCAGAGCTGTCCCATGTGTGACAGTAATACACTGCAGAATCATCCACATCCACATTACTGATGATCAGACGATAATCTGATTTAGTTTTGTGATCTGAGTTGAATTTAGGAGAGGAGTAACCGGATCCGTATGTAGGAGAACTGTTTGAATGGTAGAAATATAAGATAAACTGTGGAACTCCTCCATGAATCTGTTATACCATCGAGCAGCGCTATCAGTGACGGTGTCCAGATTACTGTCCAGTGTGGCCGTCTGTCCTTTACTCAGTGTGAGAACTGGAGGATTCTGGGTCACCACAATCGCACCACTGACACCTGAAAAAGACAGAAACTATTGAAATGAGCGGAAACACATGCTTTAGACTAATCTCTTAAAGATCTGAGGTTCATACGAGTGCAAGCAGTGATGAGAAGACAGAGTTTGATCAGCATGTTTCTCTGTGTGAGTAGATCTGCTCTCAGTGTTTTATGAAGCGCTGTACAGAGAGAAGAAACAGAGATTATTAAAGAGATGTTTGTGGGAGGAGCCTCTGACAGCCCATCACTGTCTGTCTCATATTCTGGAAAACATGCTAATACTCTCAATATGGTCGCTTACAGAGATGACAAAACCAAAGTGCAATAGAGGGTAAAAATAATATTACTACACCCATTAACTCCGTATTTGATCATTTTGATCAGTGACTCTTTTTTTGAAACTTGATAGATATATTACTTATTATATGAAAACAAGCAGGCTGGATATTCTTGAAAAACTCCTCTCACATATATAATGTGTTTTTTTATGTAGATTAATTAATTAATGTTTAATGTGTTTTGAAAACCTAATCACAGTAAATTGTGACAAACAAATAATCCACTTTAGCAAGATGAATACTTTCTGGTCTGTGCTGAAGTGAGTGTGTGTGTCAGATGTGTTGAGTGTGTGTGTCAGATGTGTTGAGTGTGTATCAGATGTGTTGAGTGTGTGTCAGATGTGTTGAGTGTGTGTCAGATGTGTTGAGTGTGTGTCAGATGTGTTGAGTGTGTGTCAGATGTGTTGAGTGTGTCAGATGTGTTGAGTGTGTGTCAGATGTGTTGAGTGTGTCAGATGTGTTGAGTGTGTGTCAGATGTGTTGAGTGTGTGTCAGATGTGTTGAGTGTGTGTCAGATGTGTTGAGTGTGTGTGTGTCAGATGTGTTGAGTGTGAGTCAGATGTGTTGAGTGTGTCAGATGTGTTGAGTGTGTGTCAGATGTGTTGAGTGTGTGTCAGATGTGTTGAGTGTGTGTCAGATGTGTTGAGTGTGTGTCAGATGTGTTGAGTGTGTGTGTCAGATGTGTTGAGTGTGTTTTGTGTTTGGTGGGCGGTCTTTCTCTTTACCGTCTTAAAGTCTCTCTCTCTGATCTGATCTCAGCATTATTCTAGCACTGCTCATCTTCACACATCAACTCCAAATCACAAGATGATCACAATATCCTGCGCTTTCTTCACTCTTCTGACCTGTAAGTGTTCATCAGATCTGAGGATTTAAAGTGATTTGACACTCAATCTCATGTAAAGGTTGTGTTTATTCTGCAGGTGTCAGTGGAGTGACTGTAGTGACTCAGAGTCCATTAATCACAGTCAGTAAAGGAGAAACAGCTGAACTGGACTGTAATCTGGGGACAGTAACTGATTCTTCTGCTAAATGGTACAAACAGACTCCAGGAGGAGTTCCTCAGTTTGTGTTAGTGTTTTATCATGGCTGGAGCTCAGTTAGCTATGGATCTGGTTTCTCTGCTCCTAAATTCACATCAACACATTCATCTCAATCAGATTATCGTCTGATCGTCAGTAATGTGGATGTGGATGACTCTGCAGTGTATTACTGTAACACATGGGACAGCTCTGCTAAAGAGCACGTATCACAGTGATTCACAGCACGACAAAAACCTCCTCACTGCTCACATTCACTTCTGCTTCTAGACAACAGATGAAAACAGCACTACTTCACATCTCAGATTCATGATGAATTAATAAAAATGACAGCTCCTGAGAATATTCCGCAATTTCTTTAGTTATCTGTTTTTAATTAAATACATCTCTTATATATTTTTTAATCAACAGCTCCAAATAGGACAAAAATTACCATATAACATATTAGTATGTGCTACATTACAAGTCTTTTATTGCTGTACAGTATGTTATTATGTTGTCAGAGACTGAATCCTGAACACGTGGATCTACTGATGAAGGACGCTAAAGCAAACACACGGGATGTTCTGTCTTCTGAGGAGCACAAAAGGAGAAATCTAGCAGAATGTCCAAGCTGCTCTTTTACATTTAATCAAAGCATAAAGTGATCAGTGACTGTCCAGATACAAACAGGTCATACAAGGACCATAAGAAGCATAAATATTTCAGAGTTAAGACACATAGAGTTCATTATTTTCAATGAACAACCATATTTGAGATGCTTAATACACAACATCAATTACAACTAATATGAAAACAGCTTTTGATCCAAGAACTAACAGCAAAATGAAGGTTTTTGTTTGAATCTGAAAATGTGTCTGTTTCTATAATTAAATGTGTAAAGGACACACTTGAAGTGACGTTCTCATGTATCCTTCACTTATGGACTTATGGAAGAGTATCGTGAAGGAATTAATTTGCTCACTTTTGTTTGGAAAATTATGTCCCCTTCCTGAAGTTCTTAACAACAGATTATTTTGCAAGTAATTGTGGAAACCTCATCTACAAATGAACAATAATAACACAACAATAAAATGAATGACATCAGCTGATAAAAAGATGCCAAACAAACAGTTTATCTTGTATCTCTAAGATAGAAATCCTCATGAAAAAATCCTGCTTGATTATGAAGTTATTTCTTGACATCCTGACACTTAATCTCTGTAAGAGCAGTAATGAAGAGAGTTTGGGTTAAAACTCGTGTTTGAGTTCATGTTTTAGTTCAGTGTCTCGTGTCTCTGAAACTGAGGGAGGTTTTTATGAGTGAAGATGAGAAATGTATCACTGTGGTATTCGGCCAAGGAACAAAACTCAATGTGATCGGTGAGTTTTACTCTTGATTATTGTTCAGACACATTATTTATTTTTATTTTATTATCATTGGACAAATAAAACACATATAACAATATTTTTTGCAGTGAACAATTGAGATTTTTCTATATTAATATATATGCTCTATTTATTTAAAATTAATCTTCAAAATAACATTTCAAATTTGTACTTAAGTTCTATGATAGAAATCATTCTGAAGTTTGTAGATGTTTTTAAGTTCTATGATAGAAATCATTCTGAAGTTTGTAGATGTTTTTAAGTTCTATGATAGAAATCACTCTGAAGTGTGTAGATGTTTTTAAGTTCTATGATAGAAATAATTTTTAAATGTGTAGATGTTTTTAAGTTCTATGATAGAAATCATTCTGAAGTGTGTAGATGTTTTTAAGATCTATGATAGAAATCATTCTGAAGTGTGTAGATGTTTTTAAGTTCTATGATAGAAATCATTCTGAAGTGTGTAGATGTTTTTAAGTTCTATGATAGAAATCATTCTGAAGTTTGTAGATGTTTTTAAGTTCTATGATAGAAATCATTCTGAAGTGTGTAGATGTTTTTAAGTTCTATGATAGAAATCATTCTGAAGTTTGTAGATGTTTTTAAGTTCTATGATAGAAATCATTCTTAAATGTGTAGATGTTTTTAAGTTCTATGATAGAAATCATTCTGAAGTTTGTAGATGTTTTTAAGTTCTATGATAGAAATCATTCTTAAATGTGTAGATGTTTTTAAGTTCTATGATAGAAATCATTCTTAAATGTGTGGATGTTTTTAAGTTCTATGATAGAAATCATTCTGGTAGATGTTTTTAAGTTCTATGATAGAAATCATTCTTAAATGTGTAGATGTTTTTAAGTTCTATGATAGAAATCATTCTTAAATGTGTAGATGTTTTTAAGTTCTATGATAGAAATCATTCTTAAATGTGTAGATGTTTTTAAAGGCCTCATATAAAGGTAGCTATAATGTTCTTCTCTTTGTTAATATACTTGTCATTTTCTGGTTAGTGTCAAAATAAGTATAAGTTCAGTATTAAGCTCGATATAATTCAGTATTCAATTTCCATTTATCATTTACAAGTTTTACATAGGAAGTTGTGACATTTATATTATATAATATTCCGTCATTCGTTTATTTACTGAAGTCTGTTTTCTCCAGACTTTCCTCTCTCTCCTCCTGCTCTGACTCTCTTGTCTCCGTCCGCTGAGGCTCTGAAGGACAGGAAAGCTACACTCGTGTGTCTGGCGGAGGATATTTCAGTAGCTCTGGTGCACGTCACCTGGTCAGTCAATGGTCTCTCCGTTACAGATGGAGTCTGGAGCAGTCCTACTGAGAAACAACAAGACAAAACCTTCAAAATGAGCAGCTATCTGACCATCGAGTCGTCTGACTGGACGGATGATGCAGATTTCTCATGTGAAGTGTCAGTGGGATCAAAATTCACTAAGAAAAGTATCTCAGTTTCACAGTGTTGAAAACCTGTCTGAATTAAAATATCAAATGTTTTGTCTTTATTTCTGGATTCTGGCTACTTTATATCTGACAAAGACTGTAGCCTACTTCAATTTTTGTTTTTGATTCTGGAATTAAAAATCTTTGGCTTGACATTTGCATTTTCTTTCATGCAGCACGTTCATGACTCTCACTCAGGATACACCTGCACCATGTGCCTCATATTTTTAGCTTTATGCAAATCAGTTCCCCTGAGCTCTGTTATAACGGGAACACACAAACTTAGAAATCACCAGCTGCACAGATGACAGAGAAATAGGTTATATTAATATACTAACAAAACCACAACCCCCAAGTTTCATATTATTAGGCTATATGAAAATGTGATTCAATGTTCAAGGTCAAGGTTCTTTTAAGGTCAAGGTTCTTTTATTCATCACATACTCAATTATACAGGATATAATCAGTAGTGAAATGTAAAAATCACTGTTGTTAATTTAATCACATTTCCCTTTGCACTATTGCCTAATATCTTTATGTAATTTACAGTTCAGACCATCTATTAGCACAGTAAACTACGTATAGATGAATTGTGGGAATAGTGAGATGTATGCTGATTTTTCAGATTTTTTGACAGTAGCATTTTAGTTAAGGTGAACTCAATGGAGGCCTTTGTTTTATAGATCTTTAACTGTCAAAATGGGGGGCACGTTGATGCTACGTGGTAATGAGAACACTTGTAAATTGTGTATGAGGGTTAGTTAATAATTATGAGTATAGACAGGTTGATTATTCTTTTAATAAGAAGCACTACATATGCTTGAATCACACATATCAAGTAAAATGTAACCAATTTCCTTCCACCAAAAGGCAGAACTAATCCAGAAACCCACTTTTACACCCGTAAGAGATTGAGGGATTTCACTCATCCTATAACAATTGCATCTACAAGACGGTTGGCATTGACATCAATCTGTAAAATGTGGCACTGGAGCGTGTACTGCAGGAGTCTTTCTGCCAGAGGCACTGAAATGTTAGTCCAGAAGATGGCGACCTTACCTCACTGTGATACGACTTGAAAAAATCACCAACAGCCAAGTTCATATGAGAAATAATGACATTTCAAATGGATAAATATACAGTAATTCATTTCAAAATATAAATGAATGAAAGAATGTAATCCTCTGGGTTCAAGAACAAATATACGTGGCATGCCGTCGATCACCACAGAAAATGTTTTGCCTCGTTCCTCAATATAGTGTTATTTACTTGGAGTTACTCCATTTTAAACAATTGTCTTTTCATGAAAACCTAATATTACACAGTATTTTGGATCAAATAAATACAGCATTGGTAAACTTCTTTCAAAACAAAGCAACTTTTGAACAATAATGTGCCTTCTGTCTGTGACAATTTCATGGTTTTGTCATGAGGAAGTTACTGTTTAATTCTGCTTCACTGCATTTTTAAAGTAACCTACTAACTAAAGATTTTGACAGTAGTACTGTCAGAACTTTCGTTTAAAATTAGTTATCAGCATATGAATAAGGTTCACAATAACTTGAGTCTTGTTAGAGCAGAAGCAGCACTGCTAGTTAAGTCCATATCCTGCTCTGTTGACGTAAGCCCTATGATATAAATGCACACAAATGTCTGTGTTGAAGAGGAGCAGTGTCCTTCATGAATGTTCAGCAGTATTCTCTGTCCCAGTTGTCCAGTATTGTGGGATTGAAGCAGGTTGGTTCGCTGCCATTCACATATAGGGCAGCGTGTTGGTCTGCTTGCTCTTGCAATGAAGTGATGTACCATAAGTCTTCGGGCACATCCAGCTCCAGGATCTTCTTCTCAATGGTCCTCCTCTTGAACTTAAACTCAATGATGGTTTTGGTGTAATGGTTTAGAGCCGTGACTGCCGAGCCCATGCAGGTGCCAAACGAGCCCCACGCCAGACTAACAGAAAGAATAGAGGAGCTTGATCAAATAAATACAATCATATTTAATTTAAACTTTTTAATTAATTGTTTTTAAACATTACCGAGATATGTAATGTACAACATTTATAATGAAACATTTTTGGTGCTGTCACGGTTTCTTAAAGTTTTTCATCTTTTTAATCATTATTTATTTTTGCTCTGTCAGGGTGCGTGAGCAGAGATGAGGTGAGGACTCAAATGCAGGAGAACTAGTCTTTTTAAAAACAAAATAAAACAAAGATAAACAAACAAAAAAACACCGGAGAAAAACAGGCATGCAGCCAGTGAACCACAGAACAGGCTAACATGAAACACACACGACATAAAACAACAGATCAGCACAGGACTACAGACACCAGGAGGATAAATAGGGAGACAAACGAGGGTAACGAGGGAGACACAGGTGGAGCAACTGAAACAATGATTGGGTAACAAGATGGGAGGGAGCAGACAATAGACAGGAGAGCACATGTCACCAACAACAAACAACAAGCCATGTGCTCGACACACAGAGACATCTGGTGGCCGGTCAGGGCACGCCAGCAGGACCGTGACATGCAGAGGTTACTATGTTTCATAGTATGATGTTTGAAGCATTGTATTAAAACCAGTCAGCTTTGTTTGCAAACATCATATAATATGTGGCCCTGGACCAC